>OX457028.1:36725212-36758364 GCA_949752745.1 Protula sp. h YS-2021 | reverse complement strand
GCTGCTACAGTGAAAATATATATATTGAAGTTGTTCGACGTCGCATTATTTTTCGATTTGACCAAAAAAAGACGTACAGTAAAACTGACCAACACTGTAATGACCAACATCCTAAGGAAAATGTGAAAATGGCATTCAGTGCCTTTCGTCGGGTATGAAAATGTAACTGAGTCACGTTCAGTTTTCTGCAAAGACTATTTTCGTGTTGCAGACTTGTCAAGTGAACTTGGAAGGACAAGCATTCTACGCAAAAGCTGGAAAACCTTACTGCAAGAAGCATGCTACAGCTTCCCGCTTCGGTTAGCCATCGGCTGGGTTCCAGTTGTTTGAGGCAATTCTACGACTGAATTAGACGCTCAAGAGAAAACCTACACCCCTACCCCTAACCTCCCAATAAAAAATGTTCTCCTTGCGATACCGTAAAGATGCTTAGTCACAGTCGCTTTACTCCTGCAGAATCAAGGGTTCTCAAACTGTCGGTTCAAGCAATAAAAAAATGTGTGTAAGTTTAAAGTATGATGTAACTCGAATACCCCCCCCCCCCCCACCTCGTTAGTTTCATTCTACTCACCATTAGGAGCGTAAGCGTGGAAGAGTCGAAACTCGTGCAGCGGGGTTTTTTTAAGATTTTGTCAACATTCTAAGATTTTGTTGAAGTTCTAACGGTATTGTCTAACTTGTTTCGTCGGACTGGTCTGGTCAGTAGAGGGGGTATGCGTCGTCTGTGTACGCATATATGTATGCAAACTTTTACTTGAAATGCTTCTTCTCCCTAAGTTTCCTCTCATTCCTTTTAAAGTTTGAACAAATGTTCTCTTGATAGCCCTCTTAACAAATTACTTATTTTGGAAAAGCCATTTAAAGTTTTTTTGTTTTTTGTTTTTTTTTTTTGGGGGGGGGCAGTTACCAATTTTCAAAATGCTTCTTCTCCCAGTAAATTTTGCATAAATGTTTACTAATAAAGCTTCCCTTCGGAAAATTACTTTTTTTCGATGCGTCAAAAATTGGGCTAAATAGGGGGGGGGGGGCATTTGAAATATTTAGTAGCCAATTCTGAAAATGCTTCTTCTCCACAATTTAGACCGGATTCCGTTATAATTTTGTACGAATTTTCATAAATCGGGTTTAACAGTATGACTACAACTTTTTGGCGACCATTCAGGCCTATTGATAAGTGATTTACTGGATCGGGGTGGTCACAGTGTCTCTCGACTTTCTTGTTTTTTGCATTTTTTGAGCGCACAGATTATGAGAGTAAACAGATCCTATGTTGCTGTTAAGAATCTATGTATATAAGTATATATATTTGGGTATGGGCACTTTTCCGGCAGTTTCAATGGAGCCCGATATGATGCGTGATATGCCTGATCTTAACTTTCGTGTATCAAGTTTTTGGTGCTGCGGTCGTGATGTTATGCGATGAGATTTGTGATGCTGCAAGCCATGACTTTTGATGAAACAATCAAGTGACGCAATATAACAAAAATGTATACATTTTTTTTTTTTTTTTGCTCATTTCTTTAGCTGCTTCAGTGATTTGCTTTCAGATTTGCAGATTTTTCTTTTGAAGTGTTAGCGGAATTTGTTTTATTGCGACTGCTTTCGCTTGCCGACCAGTTTTGTACAGGTATTTGCTTGCAGATCATAGGTTTTCTTTAGTTTAGATTCTCGAGAAAAACACTGAACAATTCACTCTTAATCTATGCAGTTTTAAAGAATGTATACTAATACCATGCCTGCACACGTGACCTTTCTCAGTGTCAACTAGGCTATATATATATATATATATATATATATATATATATATATATATATATATATATATTCACAATAGCCTTAACTACAGTAATTTGCGCCATATGGAGGAACGTGATTGGCAAGTTGCTCTTGTAATGGAAACTGTATGGCGAAAAAAGAAGAGTCTATAGGTATGTTATTGTCCCCAGACCTGAATTTTGTCGTCAGGCCCCTCAATCACTAGCATTGGACAAGACTGTCACAAGAAGTGTACCAGTTTTGTCCACAGATTTGTAAATAAAAAGTACCAGTTACTGACACAACGCAATTCATCATGTGAAAGTCACTGGGTGCTTGAAACTTGCACAAAGGACTGCCGGTTCTTTCATTTACGTTGTGCACTTAAAAAATATCATTTAAATAGATCAGCAATGGTTCGTATTTTGTATTGAATTTTAAAAGTGTGGCATTTCTGTATAACTTTTTGTTGGAGAGAGTCGATAGTTACTGGATAAATGGAGTAGAAGTGCTGTAGCAGACTGACGTAGTTCTAGCAACCTGTAGAATTTTGTTTCCCGTATTGAACCTGGCTGGAAGCTTTTACAAAATAAATTGTACAATGTATGGTCTGCCAATCGTTGCAAACATTGTATATATGCTCATTTAACATTTTTAAATAACTAACTTTATATCAAATTAGTGTATATCCTTATTGTAAAACAAAGATCGTTAGTTTATTAAATGTTGTCAGTTCTAAACTGGTGTTATTTTCTTTTCTTTCAAGCAAGTTTCATATGTTGTCATAACAACCAATGTAGTTGTCATAGGTCTAAAAAAACAAGTCACAGTTGTGCGTTTAGTGTTAATTCTTATTCAGATTTTTTGTGTCTGGACGACTTTCTGTCGTTTGCAAATAGCGAGTGGAGTGGGTTAAGGCTCAGTGAGTGGAGTGGGTTGAGGCTTAGAGAGTGGAGTGGGTTGAGGCTGAGAGAATGGAGTGGGTTGAGGCTTAGAGATTGGAGTGAATTAAGGCTTAGAGAGTGGAGTGGGTTAAGGCTTAGAGAGTGGAGTGGGTTGAGGCTTAGCGACCGGAGTGAGTTAAGGCTCAGTGAGTGGAGTGGGTTAAGGCTTAGAGAGTGGAGTGGGTTGAGGCTTAGAGAATGGAGTGAGTTAAGGCTTAGAGAGTGGAGTGGGTTGAGGCTCAGTGAGTGGAGTGGGTTGAGGCTTAGAGAGTGGAGTGGGTTGAGGCTTAGCGACCGGAGTGAGTTAAGGCTTAGAGAGTGGAGTGGGTTGAGGCTTAGCGACCGGAGTGAGTTAAGGCTTAGAGAGTGGAGTGGGTTGAGGCTCAGTGAGTGGAGTGGGTTGAGGCTTAGAGGGTGGAGTGGGTTGAGGCTTAGCGACCGGAGTGAGTTAAGGCTTAGAGAGTGGAGTGGGTCAAGGCTTAGCGACCGGAGTGAGTTAAGGCTTAGAGAGTGGAGTGGGTCAAGGCTTAGCGACCGGAGTGAGTTAAGGCTTAGAGAGTGGAGTGGGTCAAGGCTTAGCGACCGGAGTGAGTTAAGGCTTAGAGAGTGGAGTGGGTTGAGGCTTAGAGAGTGGAGTGGGTTGAGGCTGAGAGAATGGAGTGGGTCAAGGCTTAGAGAGTAGAGTGGGTCAAGGCTTAGCGACCGGAGTGAGTTAAGGCTCAGCGAGTTGAGTGGGTTAAGGCTTAGCGAGAGGAGTGGATTGAGGCTCAGCGAGTTGAGGGGGTTAAGGCTTAGCGAGAGGAGTTGGTTGAGGCTTAGCGAGTGGAGTGGGTTGAGGTTTGGCGAATTTAGTGGGTTAAGCCTTAGCGAGAGGAGTGGATTGAGGCTCAGCGAGTGGAGTGGGTTGAGGCTTAGCGAGTTGAGTGGGTTAAGGCTTAGCGAGAGGAGTGGATTGAGGCTCAGCGAGTGGAGTGGGTTGAGGCTTAGCTAGTGGAATGGGCTCAAGTGGATGAGTTAGGAACGACCAGGTGTTGCCATGCTGGTGAAGCTGTGTTAAATGTAGAGCGAAATTGCTAAGCAAAATAAATGTATTGCAAAGGAATTGAAAGGTAGAAGCTTTTTTGCCAAAAACGAAATGAAGTTGATCGTTGTGGTGTGCCATTTCTACAAACAGTGAAGAGTGGATGAGGCGATCGTGCTGTCAACAAGTTGTCAATGACACCTCCCCGCTCTCTCACAGCGCCTAACCCAGCGCTTGCAAACGGCGGGGCAAAGTTGTCAGTTCGTCTTCTTAATTATTAGCGAAAAGTCGACCAAACTATTTGCTGTTCAGTTGTGGTGTGGTTATAATTCAAACCCTGATTTTTATAAACAATAGAATGGTTTTTACCCAAACAGCTGCCTGGTGTTGTTACATTCGATGTTAAAACCGCTAATGTTATACACTTGTTATATCTGGCTGTTGATGCTGGGTAAGATTGGAGAGGTAAAGGAAGCAATTTTTACTATGCAAAGAATAAAATGCCTTGCTGGAAATTTACCGTGGTCTTTTAATGTCTCCCCGACAAATGGGAGACATGTAGTATTTGTGCGTTCTGTGTGTGTGTGTCAGTCTGTTGTGAGCAAAATGTTGTGTGTAAGGTATCTCGAGAACGAAAAGTCGGATCAACTTCAGACGTGATCTGTTTATTCCATGGGTAGGTGGCACGGTTCTACAAACTTGACGCATGGATGAGCGTATTACTTTCCGTTACATTTTATATGGTTGTTCCTTGGGTCAGTCGGGCGGTTCTATCAACTTTTGACTGGTGTAGCGAAATTAAGAAATACGGTAAAATACGGTAAAATTTTGCATGTAAGATAACTCAGACGCTCCACGTTCTCTCAAAGTTTGTCCGGATGAGAACGAAGAAAACGGCTTATGACGTCATTAGGTAAAAAGATAAGGTAAAAAAATACCTCGTCAGCGGAAAGTCGGATCAACTTCAAACGTCGTGTAGCTATTCCTTGGATACGGCGCAGAAGCGTCTCCAGTGTTTCTTATATTTCGAGTAAATGACCTTTTTGTGCGTAACTCATCTTCAGCTATTACGTAACATGTCATTCAGTCAGGGATCAGTGTCAGTTGTAGTGCATTATAAGGTCTTTATCTGGTATAACAGGCTAGAATGTGAGAAAGTTAAACACATGAGTTGTATGTTTATGGTAAGAATGGCGTGTTTGATTCAGTGAGATGTTTAAGGAAAATCTCTCCCCTCCCTCCCCCGCACTCACTCGTCCCATTTGTGTTTCAGTCAGACGGTTTGGGGGCATGAGGAAGGGATACGAATATGGTCGCATTTACATTCCACAACAGGTCTAGTAGTTGTTTTTTTTTTACTTGATTGCCAAGCTGTTTCGTGTATGGCGGTAATTATGTAACGGTTGGCAAGCTGGAATTATTGGCCACTTTTACAGTTGGCTATCTGATATCTTCTGTCACGACGACCTTTCAGACTCGGATAAAAAGGCGTACGTTAACCTGACCATAGTGACTTGCTTCTAGGTCTAGATAAAAAACGTGTACCTGGACTTGTATAGAAAAAGAGGATTGAGACACCGCCCCCTCCCACCCGCCTCCCCGCAACCCGACCTTTTGGCACACGAGATACTTTATATAAGTTCAAAGGTCTTACTATTTTGAAAATAGTCTAAAATTGTTAAAATAAAACTTGGTGAAGGTCTGTCGGAGGAAACATTTGTTTTTGTTTACAAATTTTACAAAAACAAAAAAAAACAAAAAAAAAGGAAACGGCTGACTAATAAAAGTGCTTTACATGTTCGGGTACACTTGCTGGGGAGCACAGGCGCTTTTGTTTATTTCTTTAATTTTTGTCTATGAATTATGACTATGTTTGCAGAAATGAATCTTTTATTTCAGTAAAAAAATGGAAAATAGTTATTGATGAATCATGGGTTCAGTCGTTGATATATTTTTTTTTTCAAATACAAGGCACTAAATAGGTGTCGATTGAAAGTGTTATATAAGGCAAAAACGTCCAAAAAAGTTAAAGAACTTATGATAACGTAAATTAACGCTTTATTAAGTTTTATCCCGACCATAAGGTCCCCAAATGAATTTAGGGCCCCAACGTACAAGAACGAAAATTTGTCGTGGACACAAGGACAGCACGTCCCGCACCAAAATGAATTTAAGGCCAAAACGTCCCCAAAGCAAAAACGTTTAATCTAAATCAACGTTTTATTAAACTTTACACCGGTCATGATGGCCTCTGTCATAAGGTCCCTAAATGAAATTAGAGCCAAAATGCTCCCTAATCTAAAAAACGCATCATAACATAAATTAATGCTTTATTTCTTTTATTTCTTTTTACAACAAGGTACCATAAGGTGCCCTAATGTTTCCGGCCATAATATCCCCAAATGAATTGAGAGCCAAAAAGTCCTCAAAGCTAAATTTGTCGTAGTGGAATCCAGGACAAAAGGTCCCCTGTCATAAAGTCCCCGCCCATAAGGTCCCAAACGAATATAGGGCCAAAACGTCCCAAAATGTCAAAACGTATGATAACCTAAATTAAAGCTTTATTAAGCTTTACCCCGACATAAGGTACCCGACCATAATGTCCCCGCCCATGATGTCCCCAAATGAATTTAGGGCCAAAACGTCCCCAAAGCAAAAAAGATTTCACGAATTCACGCTTTATTAAGCTTCACACCGACCGCATGTCCCCTGCCACAAGGTCCCCAAATGAATTTAGGGCCAAAACCTCCCCAAAGCCAAAAAACTTATGACAACCTAAATTAACGCTTCATTAAGCTTTTCCCCGACAAATAAGGTACCTGGTTAGAATGCCGCCGGTCATAAGGTTTCCAAATGAATTTAGATCCAAAACGTCTCCAAAGCAAAAAAAAGTGTGATAACCTAAGTTGACGCATTATTAAGTTTTTTGTATAACCATTTGTCTTAGGGATCTGCAACCTTGCACAGTGAAAATATATATATTGTAGCTGTGCATCGTCGTATTATTTTTGAAATCGGTGAAAATCTGATTGGGTTAATTTGAACCGAGACAACTCGGTTTATCTACCTTATCGGTTTATCTACCTTAAACGGGGGATCCTATCTCCCTGAGACTAGTTTCGGGGCATTTAAAATTTTTTTTTTACTACTAATTTGTTTCTTCCACATTTTTTATCGAAATACATTGTAATTTTGCATAAATGTTCACCAGGCTTTCTTCTCTTTTTTGGCAATCTAAAAGAAAATTGACTAAATGGGGAGCATTTTAAATTTTTTTGGGAGCAATTTTCAAAATGCTTCTACTCCGAAGACCTGGATTGCAGTCCTTTCAAATTTTGTACGGATGTTTACTGGGTAGACCTCTCTTGAAATTTTTTGGCGATCCGCCAAAAATTGGCTAAAATGGCGGGCATTTAAAAATATAAATTTAGCGAATTTTCAAAATGCTTCTTCCACTATTTTGATCGGATTTCTAATTCTGAACGATTGTTCGCCAAAAGGTTCTCTCTTTAAAATTTACTTTTTTGCCGGTCCGCCAAAAATTGGCTAAATGAGTAGAAGGCATTGTAAATTTATTTTGTAAACATTTTCCAAAGATTTTGAATAAAAGTTCACTCGCCTGCCATCTCTTGGCGATCGACAAAAAATTGGCGAAATAATGGGAAGGGGGACATTTTTCGGTAGTCAACCTTCAAAGCCCTCCTTCCTCGAGATAACGCCAGTTCTGAAAAATTATATTGGCTGTCCATCCGCCAAAGGATACATTTCAAAGTTTTGTGTTTAACGTACAAGGCGCTTAACATCGAAGCGCCAATGTACGCACGCGAGCTGCTCGTGCACTATCAGCCAACCAGAGCACTTCGATCCTCTGCTGCTTATACACTTGTTCCACGCCGAAAGCTGAAATACGGTCAACGGGCATTCAGTTTTGCAGCTCCTACTCTGTGGAACCAGTTACCATTCATACAAAATCGTCGGGAGTCAAGGATACTTTTAACAAGAAACTGAAAACTCACATGTTTCAAAATTATTATGGATAGATTAACATTGTGCGCTTAGTGGATTATGGATAGATATTAACATTGTGCGCTTAGTGGCCTTGCCAGAAAAGCGCGTTACAAGCACATAAAGATATAATATATACATATATTATATATCATATTATATATAACATAAATTATGTGTGTGTATGTGCTAGTGAAATTGTCAAATCAGCCATATTGTAGTCACTCTGCCAAATTGGACAAAACATAGGCATCGGAGATGCAGAGCCCTCAGCCAATAGCGGTTACATCACTGTGGTCGTGTTACTCTTTCGCCCGGATAAAAACAATATATAAGGTGCAACGGATGGAGCGACGGACGGGCCTTTGCATATCTACACTATATCTACTTTCTTCCTGTAAGGTTTGGTTAAGATCCGATGAATAGTTGTTGAGATATCACCCAGATAAGACATGTTTAAAGTGCAACGGACGGAAAGACGGATGGACACGGGGCAAACCGACCCCCCCCCCCCCCCCACCCAATCTATACTATATATACTTTCTTCCTGTAAGGTTTGGCAAAGATCCGATGAATAGTTTTTCTGATATCGCCCGGACAAGAAAAAATTTTAAGTGTGACGGACGGAAAGAAGGACGAATACAGGACAAATTGAACCCCCCCCCCCCATTGCACATCTACACTATATATACTTCCTTCCTGTAAGGTTTGGTGAAGATCCGATGAATAGTTTTTGAGATAGCGCCCAGACAAGAAAAAAGTTTAAAGTGCGACGGACGGACAGACGGACGGACATGGAACAAACTGACACCCCCCCCCCCGTTCAACATCTACACTATATATACTTTCTTCCTGTAAGGTTTTGTGAAGCTCCGATAAATAGTGTTTGAGATATCTCCCGGAAAAAGTTTACGGACAGACAGACGGACGAACGGACAGGCCGATAGCAATAGCCTTCAGCCAATATTGGCTGAGGGCTAAAAAACGGCTAATTATCAAAATGAAAAAATAGGTCTCTCCCACAACCCCTCAAACTATGCCATATTTCTTATCTTGCAAAGTGTAATTTTTTGCCCTTTCCCCGCACCAGCCCCCCCCCCCCCCCCCCCCTCTTCGTTTCGATGGTTTCCAGAAAACTCCTACAATACTTGCGGCGAGAAGACGAAATTTGACACATGTCTAGAGGATGAGAAGGCCAAATCCGCATTTTTTACGTCAACGGTCAAGTTAAATTGAGGCCAAAGTTATATTTTTCTACAAAATGGTTTCTTTTCAGAAAACTTTTCCAGGCCTACAGTTGAGCGTCAAATTTGGTAAAATAATAGACAATAATAAGATCTCGTCAAAATTGCGTTCAAACTCTAGTTTAAACACATAAGAGTAGTGGGAACCTCGCACCCTGAATCTTGACCTTGAGGGTCACGTGACCTCGTGTACTATTAACGACACGACGATTTATATCGAAAACGGCTACAGATTTTCAGTTCATTCCTGACCCTTTGGGCCTAAATGACGTCACATAAAAGGTATCTCGGTGACCTTGACCTTCTCGGACATGTCACACAAGTATTTTCTTTTGTGGCTTCTCCAAGTGGGTCATTCTGCTTTCTAGCGGAATTTGGTTCAGTTTTTTATTGAAATTCGAAAATAAAAAACAGATAGACGTAACAATTAAAGCTTAGAGACGGGTGGACGGACAGACGACGGCGCCAACACTATGGGTATAGCCCACGTGACCAAACACTTGAGCTGAAAAGAACTTCTAGGGGAACAACGCTCTCAGAAACACCTTTGTGATATTTTATACAAAATTTATTTTCATATTTCAATCATTTTTTTTATTTCTCGAGCCATTATATGACAAGATAAAACAATTCATATACATTAACTATGTCAATTCATATACGTTAACTATGTACACAAACTGCATATTAGTTCATTGAAGCAATAGCACATATATAAATATAATGTATATACTAATATAGGTACCTATAAACGCGTCATTATACAAAGTACCTCCCACAAAACTGTACCTCCTGCACAATCGCGATTTCTTTCAACTGTCCGGTTTTTTTCTTACGAATCCACAACTGATCTAACGACCACTGATCTAGCAACAATTTATCTGCATGCACAGGGCACGACAACTGATCTGCATTCCGATAATCCCAGATTTTCGTAAGCACAATGATTAATGACCCAGTAACTGTGACAGTTATTACAGCCCTTGGGCACTGGGATAAATCAAGCGGATTTGCACTTGTGCAGAGCAATGAATTTTGTGTACTTCCTCTGTGAACAGAGATCTGAACGAGCTTCACTATGGCAAATAAGTCTATGAATTACTACGCCTGTAACTCCGACAGGCCAGGTAGCCTCTGGCATTAACTGGTATTTAGGGGCTCATCCTTTGTGCAGAGCAATATATTTGGCGATCGAGCTGCATGCGGATTGATCTCCAATGAACATGGGAGCAATTGGCACTTCAGCATTTTCAAAAGTGCTTTGAAATCCGAAGCGTTCCACTTTGATAATCTTAAAAAAATAATAAAAAAAAAAAAAAAGAAAGAAAGCTAACTAGGCCTCGAGAACTGCAATTGCAATTCAATTGACCACAGTCCTTATAATTACTTCGGACTGTAATTAGTCACTGTTTATCCACGGGACTACGTGTTGCAGAGAACTGTACCCAAAATTTTTGGTCATGCGCCTTCGGCGATCGCGTTTCCATATCAGAAACAATTCATACGGTCAAAAACAGCAAATGACAATTTGTAACATAAATATTCCATAATTTAAACATTAAACATTTAAACATTAAACCACAATAACCGGACCAGAACGATGGTCGCTAGTGACAGGATTTACTGTGGGCCTTGTAACCTGCGCCCTGAGATATGGTCGAGATGGACAGGTTTACTGCACTTTTTTTTGCATCCGAACCAGAAAGGTGGTCGTTACAGACAGGTTGTACTTTATCTAGAAGGTGGTCAATACAAACAAGTTGTATCAAACTTTTTTCAACATGAAGGTGGTCGTTTTTTTAATCCACGTTCCGGAAGATGGTCGTTAGACAGATTTTACTGTGCGTCTTTATATGCGGACTTCAAAGATGGTCATATATATATATATATATATATATATATATATATATATATATATATATATATACCAGTGGTGACCACAGACAGGCTTAACTGCACGTCATTTTATGAACCCCTGGGGAACATCCCTGCGTAATGTCTAAACGATTGGTGTAAAACTGTAGGAGTCGCATTTTAAAAATGGGTCAACACGGCAACAAAAAGTGCCGCCATTTTGTCAGTTTTTCGTCAATCGTCAAAAGAAGTAACATCTAGGTGGGGGACCACTCAAGGAACATTCTTGCGTAATATCAAAACGATTGGATCAAAACTGTAGGAGCAGTAGCATTTTAAAGAAAAAGTTTAACATACGCACATACGCATATACACTCAAGCCCCCTATAGTGATACGATTAACTCGGTTGGGTTAAAAAAAAAAACGTAGAGCCGTTGTACAAGTCAACAAATAATTATAAAAAAAAAAAGTTTTGAGAAAATAGATCAGTTGCCGTACCATGCCCATTTAGATCAAATGTCGCAAGATCAATCGACGCTCGACAAGCTGTCGTCACATCTATTGTCGGGATACCTGTTTTTTTTTTCAAAAAGTTCAGTGCTGCTAGTGGAATTTAAAAAAAAAAAAAAAAAAAAAAAAAAAGAGTATTTTTTCATATGAATAAAGTACGACACAATACTTCAAAATAATTTTTAAAAGTATACGAAGACTTAGTTTACTTAATTAGAAATATTTAGTTCTTTGAGCAGATGATTTTAAGTTCAAAGTACACCTTTTTATACAAATTGCCACATCTGGTTGGTGCAGTCCTTTGGTTATGTCTCAAAACTGGTAAATTCATCTTGAAATTTTATTCAACTCATTATTTTATCATTATTGCAAAATGACCAGAAAACGAAACTGCATCAAGGTGCCAACAAAAAAGGAATCAGTAGCTGAATCATTTCTGCTCTAAAGCACGCGATGGTAAGGATTACACTGATGCGTAACCAAACATCCAGCCGTCTCGCTCAAACGAGATGGACGCGTGAAGTACGCAAGCATAATACATTAAAAACAACTGGCCTCCTGGTTAGGAAAGCCCGAATGCCTTGGATTACATAAAAATCCAAAAATGAACTGTCTTTATGTTGATGTCCAAGTCAAGAGCTCGTAATCATTGTACGATGTATTTGAGGACCGTCCAGGGAGGAGGTAACAAAGTATCACGGGACAGGGGGAAGAGGTCTTCTTTTCTCCAACACATGCCACTAGGCAGCGATGAGAGAAGCCGTTGTGGCTACTAGATCCAAGCCGGCCTTCACGCATCATCCCTCAAATAATCAACAAGAGCATACTGTCGATGTAGATTCAACATGGATAATCTTCATACGTTGTAGGACCTGGGCCGAGAAGGAAAGCCTGCAGTCAACAGCTGAATACGTAATAGGTGTGGCTTAGGGTGAAGTTTAGTCGGGTAGCCTAAACCAGTGCAGCTGCATTGGAAGGATATGCTGACCTGATGAGGAAGCTGACGAGTAGGGGGAACCACTTGGCCTCTGGCTGGACAGAAGGACGGATACGGGACACTGCCAGAGACACTGCCATCTGTCAGGTCTGACCTGTCGGGCAGTTAGACAACAGAAGGACCGAGACTGTTAGCGCAGGGCGCATATTTTATATACCACCAATCCTCTCCTGGGGACTAGCCCGGCCACCACGATCCTGACCAGCGATGTGCTTGCAGAAGGTTACGCATGATCTTCTCGTGGGGTGTACTCGCTAAAGGAACAATGCGGAAAAGAGAAGAATGAACAAAAAGTAAAAGAAGAGTTGCATAAAAAATTCTCTTAGTCGCCTTCTACGGCATACATGAAACAAGGAGCAGTATGTCTATTCTGAAGATTCCTCCAGCCCCCAGGAGAAAAAATCCTCGGTAGTGAGGCTGCCGTGGTGGGCTCCCACTGGTAGGTGTTGGAGCTGGCAGCTGACATGGCAGGTTCGCAGGTCTGCCCAAACGTCCAAGTGCCGCATATCCTCACCCCACGGTGTCCATTCCAACGTTTCTCTGATATGGAGTACACGTGAAACTACTGGAGTGGATGCTTTGAGGAAGACTTCTTGCAACTAATTCTTCAATGTGATGGGTTGCTGAAAACAACTGCAACAATTCGCTCTGGCTGGGCTTTGCTGACCTTGGAAAGGTAGGCCGTACAGATGCCTGCTTAGAAGATTTTGAGCAAGTATGACGTCTCGGAACATTTTGCTTTATCAGCAGCTTGAAACACTTTCGCTTTAAAGGCTTTTGAACCTGCATCCTTAGATTTAGGGTCACATTTAGTTAGTTCGGTTTAGAGAACCAGGTGGCTTTGTTACGTACTCTAGATCCCCCTCGTTGTACTAGAGCGGCCAGTGCACATAACACATGAGTAGAGGCCTATTTAGTTTCAGGTTTTTATACAAAAAGTCTGCCCAACTATACCCATTACTCATTTTCCTTTTATTACTGAAATAAAAGAGTCATTTCTGCAAACATAATCATAATTCATTGTAAAAAATTCAACATAAACAAAACTAGATCGTGGTCACTAAAACATATTTTACTGTACGTCTTTTTTATCCGAATCTAGAAGGTGGTCGCTAAAACGGGTTTTACTGTGGTCCCATTTTATCTGCAGTTTTAGTACGTAGCATTTTTCTCCGTGTCTGGACGTTGGTCAAGACAGACAGGTTTTACCGTACGTCTTTATCCGAATCTGCAAGGGAACTTCCACGCAGCGAACTACCCCGTAGGGTAACTCCCCCTGACTTTTATTGTGTTGACTGCAGATTTTACTCCGGAAAACAAGGAATCTATGTGCTTGATTCTCCTGAGTAAGTGCAGCGAATCTAGAAACCATTTACAGCGGCCAGTGCACACAAACCATACAGGCTTATGTCCTAAACTTTAAATTCGACACCTGTTCAATTTGTTGCTTTTTTTTTTTTTTTTTTTGTTGTTGTTTTTTTTGTAAACAAACAATGTCCCCCCGACTTAACCCATAATTCACCAATAATTAGTTGCCATTTTTTTTCCCCGACAGCCCTTTCACAAAACTTTATTTGAACAAGTTTGTACTATTTTCAGAATAATACCTTTCACCTTATATAAATGTATCCCATGTGCCCAGCAGTATCACCTTTATCCAATTTTTGAAGGGGTCGGGGGGGGGGGGCACGTAACTTGACTTGTGGGTATTGCAATCCTCTTTTTATATAAGTTGAGACTTTAGTGTTTTCTCTGGGTCCAGAAGGTGGCCACCACAGAGGTTTTACTGTAGTTCTTTTTTCCGGTTCCAGAATGTGGTCGCTAAAATAGGTTTTAGTGTTGGTCGCTTCGTAATTACTCCCATATATGGAACAGCTTGGCAGCCAAACGGAATTTTTAATTTCACTGCAGGCGTCGAAAGTTGAAACATCCGGCCGACTGACCCAAGGAATACGCAAATAGAATTTGAAATCGATACCACTTGCGCTTGACAATATATTTTGCATACAGAATTAAACAAGAATTAGATGACCCACTTCAAAAGTGAAAGCTAGTTTCACGTACTGCACAACCATTGCGAGTCGCTACGTAATTACTCCCATATATGGAACAGCTTGGCAGCCAAACGAAAAACTGTGATAGCTGAGAGCAACGCACAAAAAGGTCGATTGCACGAAATGTTGATATGACCGATAATTGTGCTGCTAATGTCTTCAAGTGTGTCTGAAGACTGTTTGAACATGGGAGAATCTTCTGGAAAACGCTGAAATCCCAGCGTAGTTAATAACTGTCCTTATTTAACAGAAGAGCCGAAAAAACGGGGGAGGTAGGGTGTGAGGGAGGGGTGCTGCGTGGAAGGGGTGCATTAAGATTAAGCGACCGCAAAATATGTATATCACATAATGCTTTTCACGCTATTGGCGCCTTTCTTAATTTTCCATGAGTTTGGTCTTCGTTCGTTTAGAGTTTAGTGTGACGTAATAATGTCACACGCCTTCACTAATTTCGCTACATCCGTCAAAAGTTGAAAGAACCGTCCGACCTAACCAAGGAATGAACAGATGAAGTTTGAAGTCAATCTGACTTTCCGTTCTCTCGATATCTTGCACACAACAGCGTGACACACACATACACACCCACAGAAAGTACAAACACTACATGTATCCCCTTGGTCGGGGAGACATAATTAGAATGAGAAGTAGATATTTCTGAGCAATCATAATTAACATTTATTGTTAACTGCAATAAAAAATATTCAAACAAAGACTAATTTACGTAAGAAATGAAAAAAACTACAACATACAAAGAAAAAAAAATGGGAAGAGTTACTCTACGGGGGAGTTCACCTCGGGGGAGTTCTCGGATACCATAAAATACGATTAAGCATGTACCAGTTATGCTTATAACGCGGCATTTTTAATAACACATCTACCCAGTAGGATATTATGGTACCTGTAAACAAAATCAATCACTACAACAGTCAGTATTTGGATGGATCGAGAGGACTTATATCTGTGTATCCGATCTTAAAACAAAACTCAAGGAATTGTCAAAAAAAGACGAAAAAAGTATGTAACTTAGAAAAAAAGAAAAAGTGTGAAAAAGTATGTTTTTGGCCAAGAGGTGAAAAAAAAGACTACAATATTTTAAAAAATATACTCTAGCAGCACTGAGAAAGGAGTAAAAGGCAATGCCCTAAAACCGAAAAAAATATACAAATACAAGCCTAGCTGCTTGCAGGATATTACCGTGTTTAAGGTCAACCTGCCTGCATCTTTTGAATTCCAAATGGTGACATTTTTAGGCAAGGTCGTTATTTCAAGCACCTCAAATTCGCCATTATAAAAAGTGCGTGCGTTAAAAACTCGACAACAAAAGAATGAATGCACAGTGCAATTGGTGATCTACGCCAGAACTAATTGCCAACAAGAGACAATAATAATGTGTATAAAACAATATAAAATTGCATAAAATTAAAGCTTCTTTGGACAGATACAATTCTCAAGGCATGTTGCAGGGCGATTCGTCGTTGAAAAAAGAAAAAAAAAACACACACACACACACACGCACACGAAACGAATGTGTTTTCCACTTTGGCTCAGGGTGCATAGCTTTGACCATGTCATCAAGAGGAATTTCATTGGACGCCCAACCGAATAACACTCACAAGACCTCCTGTGAAATAAGTTGTTTCTAATAAGAAGAAAATGCATAGAAGAACTAATTTACATTATAACAACTTGATGACTTTACAAGTACTTCCATAAACCGAACAGCAGCGGGGTTTGAAACAGCGACAGCCTTTGCAAACACAGTCTGAACCACAAGAAGTAACCCCTTTTTACACCCTGGTCTTGGAAGTTTAATTTTTCACTTGTTCACTTGTTTTTTACACACAATGAAGAAAAGCGACAAAAACGTACATTTAAGGAACCGACATAATTCTGAGATCTAAGGTTGTTTTTTTTTTTTTGCCTATGGTGTATTAAAACTTAAAACAAAAACAAACAAACAAACAAACAAAAAAAAATAGCGGACTAACTTCTACAGTTTGGAATAATTTCCACCGCTGGCATTTCCTTTAAAATCTAGAATGTTTTCCGAACAGCTCTAGGTCGCCCCCTCACTCTAACAAATAGCTTCAAAATTCTCTAGATCTAGAAAAATACAAATATATGTATATCCAAAACTTCGTGCAGAAAGTAAAACCAAACAAGATAAAGTTTAAAATTGTTCTCACAGATTAATGTACTAAGATCAATTGCAATCAGCAAGTTTGCCTTGAGCAACAACTGTTTCGACTTGAGTTTTCTCAAGTCTACACAAATGAGATGTTTATTTTTATTTATTTACTTTTTTATCAACAGTAAAATAACTAGAACGCCAAGTGCACACAAAACATCAGCGTAGAGGGAAACGTCACACACTTTCAGTGGACATCTATTTAGTTTCTTGTTTTTGTAAACAAAAAACAAGCATGTCCAAGGACATGACCCAGCCGAGTAACCACAACAGGAAAGACAGAAATACTCTGAAACGAATACTGTTAGGCCAAAAAATGAAGTATGTACCCGAAAAGGGATGTTGGAGAGGTTGGGTTTTGACGATTCATGTATTTGCCGACATTTACACAATTTTACAAAATTTTTAAAATTCCACCATTTCCGTCATTTACAAAAAAAGCAAAGTCCAGGTGGAGAAGCACCTAAGAAACTTTCGATTAAAATTTTATAACTATTTGAAAAAGACTGAGAGAAATGAATGGTTTGACAATTCAGATATTTACTACCATTAACTCCAGTTTTTGCCACACTTCAAAGTTCCGCAATTTCGGCAGTTTTTAGCAACCGCGAAAAAAATAACAGCCTGGTAGGCGAACCCCTGGGGAACATCTCTGCCTAACATCACTGGTGTAAAACTGTAGGAGGAGTAACATTTTAAAAAATGGGTCAAAACGGGTACAAAAAATGCCGCCATTTTGTCAGTTTTTCGTCAATTGTCAAAACAAGTAAAAGCCAGGTGGGTAACTACCCTGGGAACATTCCTGCGTAATATCAAAACGATTGGAGCAAAACTGTAGGAGGAGTAGCATTTTAAAGAAAAAGTTTAACATACGCACATACATTCAAGCCCCCTATAGTGATACGACTAACCCAGTCCGACAAAGTCGGCTGGGTTAAAAACAAAAATCTCCCTGACAAAACCCATAGTTTCAATTCCTATTTTTTCTTCCACTAAAATAAAAAAAGTTTGTTTTTCTGCGAACATAAGCAGAATTCATTATAAAAAATTAAAAGAATACACAAAATTATACACGGAAATGACAGGCAAAATATTTCGAAAATCTGCAATACAGAGGTACAGTATACTCAAAAAAATCACACTCTAAGATAGAAATAGAAACAGATCTTGCCACAACAAATCGTCAAACAATTTTGCACGCACATGAAAATATGTTTAATTTACACTGTTCTCCCCCCTCCCCCTTTTTCTTTGTTTATCAAAATGTTGTTAGGTTTCCGTGGCCTTTGAAATGGGTGCTAGCAAAAATATAGAATATAGACCCCCCCCCCCCTTTCGTCCTCCTTCCTACTGATTCCTTTAACTGTGACAAAAACCAGCTGTTGAAGGTCAAGCGAAAGTGTTCATCTGTTATTTTGTGTTTATTTGCATCAACACCCTTCATTAATTCTTAGGATGGCTGAGTTCATGCCCCCCCCACCCCCCCCCCCCCCACATCATTGTATAGAATGTCCTTTTTTCTTAAAGGCCGAGACGCGGTATAATCTCATGATGCGGGTAAACAAATTTTCTTGCAAGCGTTTATACAACTTTCATATAAAAATACCTTTCTATTTTGGATATCGTAATTAAGACATCTTAATTTTTCACATCTTAACTTAATGGCCCTTGACTACACCTAAAATGCAATTTCATAATATTTAAACAATTCTTGATTTCTAAAAATTTGGCAATAAATATGAAATGTCATAGAGTAAAAACTGCCCTCTTGCCACTTTGCGGTGTGTTAAACACCAGTCCTTCTTTACCAGTCCAAATAATTAACTTTTCCAGCTCGCAATAGTTACATGACTGGTTTCGGCCAAAGCTTAAACCGTCAATACCGGCAGTGATCATGCCATAGGACAATGATAATGCCTTACCCAACACTGAAAACCACAGCGCATTTCCCTTCTTTTACTTCCTATTCTAGCTCCACATTGCGATCTAACAATTAGAACGGGACAAGAATTACTGTTTTAAAACCAATTCGTTGCCATCCAGCTGACATCACAACTGAAAAAAACTTCCAAGTGTTACGACGATGAGGTAAGGGTTCTTGTATCGCAAAAATAAAAATGGCACAATACACAAGCGCAATAAAAGAAAGTCTAAACGAAACGAAGACTCCCGAATGCCTTCTGGACCAGAACTACCGCAACTTCCACAGTTCGTTTGTCTTACAATCTACTCTGACGCTTGAAAGTCTAGCAAACATTTGTGACGTCGCGTAAGTCACGAAACAGAGGAATTTTTCCACAGTATTCTTTTTACATGAAAGTCACACAAAAAAGTGGACAGGTTAACTTAATTCGTGTCAACAAAAAGACAGTGTTGACTTGATGCGTGCAGCATTAATGTTTCCTACTGACTCAGAATAAGCCCTAACAACACAGGGGACGAGGGAGGGCTCCGAGAAGCTATACAAAGACGTGCAACAAAACATCCGAAACAGTTATAAAATCAAAAGCAAACACGATATTAATTAACAGAATGAAGTAGATTGTGTCAACATCACGCTTCTATTGTTCAACCACAGCGCTTCGGCAGATTTGTCTCGTTGGCATAAATCGCAGTAGCTTCAAAGCTTTGAACTTTTTGTTTCACAAAGACTACACCTCATGAAATATGAAAATACCCGTATCAACACTGTTACAAAGGTCGGATATATAGCGTCTTGTGTTGCATACAACTTTTTGCTGGTCATCAAGACGCCGACCACCAGACAGCTGACACTCCCCGCGGCTCACTGCCCAACCTTTGCTCGTATTTCTCCCATTTCAACTTAAGATTGAAGTCTACGCAGTAAGCGCTTCACAACCATAAAACGACAAAAGGAATCCGTGGACCTTCCCCACGAACACCATGGCAACTCTACAAGCCCTTGCCGCCCACATTCCCTTTTCAAACCTTACCACCCGTCCCATCACAAACTGTTGGTTGAATATTTAAGGCAGACTGAATATGGCTGGTCGATTCGGGGTACGGAAAAAATGGCAACGGAAAAAATGGCAACGGAAATAATGGCAACGGAAAAAATGGCAAAGTGAAAAAAGGAAAAAATGGCAAATTTTGCAGGTTTCACTGAAGTTCAGTCGAAACAAGGAAATCGCCTACCTTGACTACTCAGGATCAAAGAAAGTCCAATCGAAACCACTTAATGCCACTTGATGTCAGGGTATTTGGGGTGCAAGCAAAAATTGCAAAACGTAATCCCTGTGTGCAGCACCGTTAATCCTTTGGATGCTCGGGTGCCAACGTAACAATACATCTATTTGGGGTGCATCAGGCAAAACTTATTCGCTGTGTGTACAATGCGGTTAATCTTTCGGATGCTCGGGTGTCAACGTGACAAAACATTTATTTGGGCTGCATCAGGCAAAACTTAAACTCTATGTATACAGCATTGCTAATCCTATGGATGTTCGGGTGCCATCACAACAATGCACTTCTTAGGGGCATCGTCTTGAATGAGCAACATGCTCGTGATATTACACTTAAGAATAAATTTGACAATTGTGATAAAATTTTTATTTTGTTATTTTGCCATTTTTTTCCGTTTTTTCACTTTGCCATATTTTCCGTTGCCATTATTTCCACTTGCCATATTTTCCGTTGCCATTATTTCCGTTGCCATTTTTTCCGTTGCCATTTTTTCCTACACCCCTGCTAACATCGGGACGTCATACTGACATTGGCAAGTCTTTTTCATTTACTTATTTAGTTTTGAAGACCCATAAATTGTCGGGAAGGTATAAAAAATATAATGCTGCCTACATTACTAAAGTCCTTGCTAAAAAAAAGAACCACTTTAGTGCTCGACCACCCCGGGACTCTGACGCCGGACACCATAGTTACGTGTACATAATATACCATGCCGTTTAATTTATAGCTAGGTACACTTACGGTTAATGTTTTAACGACCTTTTATACTGATAAACCTATACTTAATGATCCAGCAGGATGACTGTGAGGCGTCATAAAATTTAACATATTTCCTTACACTGCCCATGGGTTTCTTTTTTTAATAAGTTATTCGGTTTTCTTTTCAAAACGCGGTACGCTTTCCTCAGTTCACCTACTACTTTCATGTCTTCTAGTTAGTATATCTTTGCAGTGCATAATGACTTGGAAACGAAATTTCATGGATACGGTTAATGAAAAACAAGAGCCTTCAAACTACGCATCGTTGCAGACAAGAAGCTATAACCCATTTATCCACACTTGGCTCTCGCCGCCACAGTTCAGTCTACAGACATATTTCGGACGAACACATATACACACACGTTTATGATATATCGTGCCCCAGGAAATCGTGTTCGGGACTAAGGTTAATCATGTTAACTCATAGGCCCGCGGAGGTTACATCATGTTAACTCATGGGCCCGCCGAGCTGACATCATGTTAACTCATAGGCCCGCGGAGGTTACATCATGTTAACTCATGGGCCCGCCGAGCTGACATCATGTTAACTCATAGGTCCGCTGAGGTTACATCATGTTAACTCATGGGCCCGCCGAATTTACATCACGTTAACTCATGGGCCTACCGACGTTCCATCAAGTGAACCCGCTCCCTACTACGTCAAGTAGCACGCTTTAAATGCCATTAGTAGCATAAGAAATCAAACAGCTAGAGCTGAATCTCTGGTCTTTTTTCCCTTTGTTTCCCTTTGTCACTTCTCAGCAACGCGGACGCAAAAAACACCTCCTCCTTCGCGGGCGTATCAAGCGAAATGCTATGGGTGGGCACGGGTGTGGGTGGGTCGTTCGGGCTCACAACTTGACGCTCGACTCGGCCGATTCCAGCAGTTTATGGAGCGTCTTTTTCACGCGCAGCGAGGTAAGGCGGGCGTTAGGGGCGGGGCTCCAGCACTCCGCCATCACGCGAGACACGCCTTCCATGTGCTGTAAAGGCAAAACACAAGTATAACACATGCCAAACCTCCGCAGTTATAAGGTTTTCCCCCATGTCTTCTGTTAATCTTCACAATTCATTAAGCAAATCAACTAGAAAGAAACCTGTGCGTGGCCAGGATGAGTATTATGACTTAAAGCTAACGGATACGGCAGAAATAATAACTACAAATCACTTTTAATAGATTTCTTATTTATGTAACTCCATAGAGAGATTCGAAATCAAAAAATAAGATCAAAATCGTTCAATTTTCAAAGGTTTCAGTTATTTTACTCTCATTTTTTTTGTATATTTGACCTTGACCCAACGTCATGGTAAAAGTTTGTTTATGTATAATATACAAACCGAAAACTGTTACCGCAGAGGGGAGTGAACCCGAAAACGCGGTCAAAATCGCTAACGGAGACCAAGATAACAGGCTTTGCTAGAAAATGTACGGCAAAGTACAGATTACGAAACGAAAAGTCGCTCTAACTCTAACGTTTTCCGAGATAACACATGCAACGTGACCTGTGACCTTGAAAATCTGTCAAAGTTCGCATCATGAAGTTATCCCTTACATAACTGTAGCCGGGGTAGAATCCGAAAATGACATAAAATCGCTCTTTCTCTAACGCTTTCTAAGACAAGATAAGTCAGGTGACCTTTGACCTTGAAAATGTAGTTCAAATTCAGATCACAAATGTAATTCCTTATGCGGGGTGGAGTCCGACAATGACGTCAAAATCACTCAGTCTCTCGCACGGTTACTGAGATAACACAAGTCCGTGAAAGGTGACCTTAAAAATATCACGAAGTTACCTGTAATAAAATTCCTTATACGAGGTGCAGTGGGAAAATGAGGTCAAAATTACTCAATCTCTAACGCTTTTAGAGATAGCACAGGTCACGTGACCGGTGACCTTAAAATGTAGGTCAAAGTTCAAATCTCATGGCTAGACCTGATATAATTCTGTAGAAAGGGTGCAGTCCGAAAATAAGGTCAAGATAGCTCTATCTCTAACGGTTTCAGAGAAAATTTACGTCCATGTTCAGATCACAAAGTTACCCCTTACGTAATTCTGTGGAGACAGCGGAATTAGAAAATGAGGTCAAAATCACTCTAACAATTTCGCAGATAACACAAAAATAGGTTACAGTTGTCAAAGTTATCCCTTATGCAATTCGGTAGAGGGGTTGGAGTCCGAAAATGAGGCCAAAATATCTATAACTGATAGCGAGATAACACAGGTTATGTATCTGTGGCCCTGAAAATCAAGGCCAAAGTACAGATCACGAAGTTACCCCTTACGTAACTCTGCAGAGGGGGTGGAGTCTGCAAATTAAGTAAAAATATTTCCAACAGTACCGATATAACACACCTGTTTTCATCCTACGTAATATATTGCACGTTTCTCTGGAATATCCATCTATTTTATTTATAGATAACCCAACCACAAGCCGTGTTTTTTTCTGTAACTGCGCAGGAACTTTGTGACCAGCCGAGATCTAATGAAGTTTTAACAGGCTTGTATTGTCGCCAAAAAAAGGAAGTCACGTTTTAGAAAGTGGTTTAGAAAATTTGTTTAAAAGCCGACATTTTCCTAGTCTAGCTGATCTCAGAAATGTAAATTTCAAAGAAGCCCTGACGTTGGACTACGCCTAAAAATGAAAGCAATCTGACTGAAGTAACTTGCAGAACTATATGGAAAAACTTGATTTATAAAACTTTCGAACGGCGAAGAGCAATATTCTAAAATTTTGAATAAATCCAATCAAGCTACAGCAGGCAACGCATTTTGGAAAACAAAAAAGATTTCAAAATCCGCCAATTGGCCAATTTTTGGAGAATCGAAAAAAAAAATCGAAAGAGGATCATCTACGAAACAGTTGAAAGGAATGTGGTCAAAAGAAGGGGAGGGAGAGCATTTTACAAAATCACTAACAACAAATGTCAACATGGTGACATTCGACAAATTCCTGGCGAATCTTCAAAAAAAAAAAAAAAAAAAAAAAAAAAGACTGCCGAAAAATTGAAAATGCCTTTCCATTTGGTCAATTTTCGGTTTATGGCAAAAAAAAAGTAATTTTTTTCAAGAGAGGCTTTCCGAGTGAAAATTTATGCAAAATTTGAAGACAATCCGATCAAAATTGTGGGAAGAAGCAGCATTGTGAAAATTAGACAGGAAAAAATGTTAAGTGCGACGGCGACAACGGGTAGCTCCTCTCTCTCCCCACCCTACTGTCAAGACCAGCCCAACGAAGTTATGGAATTCCCTTAGTTTTTTTACGACCTGATCGGGTTCTAAAAATAAACTATCTCGGATGTCTGCAACTATTTTTTTTCTAACTTTACCATTGTTCTCTACAACACCTTTTAAATATTTTTAGCAATAATACTAGCAATAATACTTTTATAATATTTCAGTTACTTTATACTCTGGAATTCAAACTAGCCACTGAACAATCTCACTTTCACGTCTGTTTAATTTACTTACGAGTTATCTCGACTGAGACATTCACAACCGAACCCCTTGTCACCGCCATCCCATTCTTGTTGACTATTTTCTTGGTTATATCATTCCAATGAAACTAACACTCAAGAGAAGACAGAATCATCGACAGCTTTCACTTATCCAGTGACGATTACACGACAGCCGAGCCCGGCACCAGGCGGGATACAACCCTACGGCGTGAGGCAGACGACGCTTACCTCATCACAGCTCCACCTGGCGGCGATCACCGGCCGCCGCACATCCTCGCACACCACCTTCTTCATCTCGTCGAAGCTCGGATCGCTGCCCACGCAGTCGTAATACGGCACCTGGCAATCGTCGCCCACCCCTGAAAAGACAGCTAATCATGAGTGTGTGTGTGCGGGGGGGGGGGGAGGGGTAGTGGGGCCTTTGGGGTCACGGGCACGACGCGACCAAGGCAGTCCTCACGACCGCCTAAAACGGCAATGTTTGGTATTAATGCAGCCATGAACTGCGGAGACTGGGGACGTATTTTTACGAGTCGGACATGAAATATCCAGCATCTATCCTGTTGTTGGTGTATACACTGACCGCCGTCTGAATAAGACTGCCCAGGGACATTGTGACCAGCCGAGATCTAGTTAATCACGTATGAATAAGCTTGTATGGTTGATAAAAAGTGGTAGTCACATTGTACAAGTTTGTCCAAGAACAAAGTCCCAGCTTAAGAAAAGCGGCAAGATCAATTCCAGTGTGCATGAGCAAGGGAAGGGGGGAGATTAGTTATGTTTACGTCGTTGCGACCTGAGTTATGTGCTCATCGCCTCCAAGCGCTTGGGGACAGTAGGACAAAGGGGTTGAAATAATGACACATAACACGTAGTGGTGGGGATCGCTCAAACATAAGATGCAATTCACTTGCCGCCGTCTGTTTTCCTCCCGAATCGGAGGTGCATGATTTTGTTGCATCAACTCGCCAAAAACGGTACAAGAAAGAGAAACCAAATTGTAGTACGTGATCTGAACATTATCCTTTCGGTTTTTTCAAGAAGATTGATCTTCATCGTCAAATCGATGAGCAAAGGCAGACGATTTTTTAGTAATTCTATGCATAAAACCAATTGGCTCGCACTGCTAGCATAAGCGCTGCGTTTTACACGATGCGCAAAGAAAGTAAACAAGTGGGTAAGTGAAACTGACTATTTCCCCGGCGGCGTACAATCCCAGTATTTGATTTTGTTAGGTTGGACTACAACCCTTCGTATCATATTCGTGAATTTTAAAATTCCAGCTGGGCCAATGTCCTTGGGCCGACATGGCTCATTTACAATGCCAACTAGAGCGGCCAGTGCACACAAAACATAAGAGTGCAGGCTCTTATGTTACCATATTACACACTTTCAATCGATACCTACTTAGTTTCTTGTTTTTGTGAACAAAAACAAATGTCTCCCCGACTAAACCCATGATCCCCCCCCCCCCAAACTGAAAAAAAATATATTCATTTCTGCAAACATAACCTTCATTCATTGTAAAAAAAACTCAAAATAAACCAAACAGATGGTGGTCACTGAAACAGATATAAATGAGCATCTTTTTTCATCGGAATCTGGAAGGTGGTCGCTAAAACGGGTTTTACTGTAGGCCCCTCTTATCCAGATCTGAAGTTGGTCACTATAGCAGTTTTACTGTACGCTACATTTTTATCCGGGTTTGGAAGGTGGTCAAGACAGGCAGGTTTTACTGCACGTCTTTTTACTTGAATGTGGAAGGGGTCACGACAAACGGTTCTTACTTTACATCTTTTTATCCAGGTCTTGAAGGCGGTCGGGATTTTTTTTGCTAACCATCAACCTCCACACGCCCCTCCTCCAGATATTTACTGTAGGTCCGACTATAAACACAACTCTAATCCTTTTACCCAAGGCAACGGTAACGGTCTGTACCCTAAGTGTAGTTATAGCCATGATAGACTACCTTGTCTTCGCACATTCCCATCGGCCAAATAGCACTAAGAAGGCATTCTTCATAACTGCGCATCAGATGACGCACCTCGGTGGGAGAAGGGGGAGGCATTTGGTTGGCAAAATGGTGAGCTGCTCCTCATAACACAAGATATCGGACGACCCAATTTAATAGCGAAAAATGCTTCAGAAAACAATGCTAATCGATACAACATGGCTCCTATATATAGCACATCTTGGCAAACTAATCAAGTAAGCGGCGAAAAAAAAATCAATAGCTAGAGCTGCTTAGAGCTAGAGCTGCTTAATACGACAATAGCATTCCATGACCTCGTAGATAACGACTCCATCATGCACCGCAACTGACACTGACCCCTGACTGAGTGGCACGTTACGTAACAGCCATATATGAGAAATGCACAAAAAGCTCAATTTTAGGCAATAACAAATAGCAATGGACCGACAATAATGCTGTTACTGTGTTGAAGCTTTCTAAAAAATGCAAGAACACTAGAGAATCTTCCGGAAAATCTTCCGAAATCCCCAGCGCAGTTAACACCCATGCATAGATAACAAAGCAGCCAAAAATGAGGAGGCTGGGGTGGGGGGGGGGGGTGTTGACGTTATGCACCTTTCTTGATTTTCTATACGAGTTTAATAATGTTTAACAAAACCGTTTGGTTTATCCGAGGAATAACTACACCAAATTTAAAGTCGATCCGACTTTCCGATGTCGAGATATTTTTTTTTTAAGAATAGAGAACTTTTCACCCGTCAAAAGTTGAAACAGTCGTCTGACTGAACCAAGGAATATCCATATAAAATGTTCAGTCGATATGACTTTCCGTTATCGAGATATTACGCATAAAAGATCTGGTTCAAAATATACATATTTTACGCGATGACGTCATACGCCGCATTCGTTCGTTCTACTCGCGAAAAAATTCTATAGAGTCTTTCGGACCTACCAAGCAACAATCCCACCAAGTTTCAACTTTCTCCGATGTTCAGCAGCTGAGAAATTTGGCACATAAGATTTTTACGTAATGACGTCATACACCTGCCCTAATCACGTGATATGCGTAAAAAGTTGACAGAACCGTCCGACTGACCCAAAGAATATATATATAAAATTTGAAGTCGATAGGACTTTCCTTTATCGAGATATTTTGCACACAAGACCTTGTTTATAATATATACATATGTTACGTGATGACGTCATACGCCGCATTCGTTCCTTCTACTCGCGAAAAAAATACAAAGGGTCTTTCGGACCAACCAAGCAACAATCCCACCAAGTTTCAACTTTCTCCGATGTTCAGCGTCTGAGAAATTTCGCACACAAGATTTTTACGTAATGACGTCATACGCCTCCATTAATCACCTGACATGCGCCAAAAATTGATAGAACCCGCCGACTGACCCAAGGAATACTGGTATAAAATTTGAAGTCGATAGAACTTTAAGTTATCGAGATATTTTGCACACAAGATCTTGTTCAAAATATATACATATTTTACGTGATGACGTCATACGCCGCATTCGTTCGTTCTACTCTCGAAAAAAATCTACAGCGTCTTTCGGACCAACCAAGCAACAATCCCACCAAGTTTCAACTTTCTCCGATGTTCAGCGGCTGAGAAATTTCGCACACAAGATTTTTACGTAAGGACGTCATACGCTTGCCCTAATCACGTGACATGCGTCAAAAGTTGATAGAACCGTCCGACCTTACCAAGGAATAATTCGATCAAGTTTGAAGTTGATCCGACGTTTCGTTCCCGAGATATCTTGCACACAACACTTTGTTCACAACAGACTGACACACACACACACACACACACACACACACACAGACACACCACACACACACGTACACACATACACACACACAGAACGTACAAACACTATATGTCTCCCCTTGGTCGGGGAGACATAATTCTTGTTTCCACCCATACTATCTATGTGTATAACATTTTGCCAATTGTTTCAAAAAATGTAGGCTTGAGTGTGTTAACAAACTCATTCCAGTATGTAAGGGTTGTGAAAATTTCTAAAGTTCAGCTGGGCCAATGTCCTTGGGCCGACAGGGCTCATTTACAATACCAACCTTCGTTGGTTGCAATACTTCCTATATGTAAAATATTTCAACAATCGATCCAGAAATGTAGGCTGGATTGTGTTAACAAATTCATTCAACTGAGTAAGGATTGGGAAATTTGTGTTTAGTTCAACTGGATCAATGTCCTTGGGCCGACATGGCTCATTTACAATAAAAAACCTTGTTGGTTTCAATACTACTCATAGTTAAGATATCTTGTTAATCGATGCAGAAATGTAGGCTTGAGTGTATTAACAAACTCATTCCAGTATGTAAGGGTTGTGAAAATTTCTGAAGTTCAGCTGGGCCAATGTCCTTGGGCCTACAGGGCTCATTTACAATACCGACCTTTTATGGTTCCAATACTTGCTATATCTAAAAGATTTCAACAATCGATCCAGAATTGTAGGCTTGAGTGTGTTAACAAACTCATTCAACTGAGTAAGGATTGGGAAAATTGTGAAGTTCAGCTGGGCCAATGTCCTTGTGCCGATAGCGCTCATTTACAATTCCGCCTTTGTTGGTTCCAATACTTCCTATCTCTAAAAGATTTCAACAATCGAACCAGAAATGTAGGCTTGAGTCTGTTAACAAACTCATTCGACTGAGTAAGGATTGGGAAAATTTGTGAAGTTCAGCTGGGCCAATGTCCTTGGGCCGACATGGCTCATTTACAATACCGATCCTTGCTCGTTCCAGTACTACCCATATATACAATATCTTAACAATCGGTGGAAAAATGTAGGCTTGAGTGTGTTAACAAACTCATTCGATTGAGTAAGGATTGGGAGAATTTGTGGAGTTCAACTGGGCCAATGTCCTTGGGCCGACATGGCTCATTTGCAATACCGATCCTTGTTCGTTCCAGTACTACCCATATATACAATATCTTAACAATCGGTGGAAAAATTTAGGCTTGAGTGTGTTAACAAAAAGTGTCCACAAACGGACAGACGGACAGACAAACCCGAAAACTATAGTCCCCCGGCGGGGGACTAACAAAGCCAATGCGTACGTCATTCTTCATACTGCATGACGCTACGATTGCTAGTATTTAAATGTAATTAAAAGGAGCCATTGAGAAAATTTATCATACGCAGGAAGAATGTTTAGCCGAACGGATTTTTTTTTTTTTTTTTTTTTTGCAGATTAGCCAAACTCCCTCTAGGCCCCCTGATCGAATCTCTTCTCCGGCATCTGGGCCTGATTTGCATCGAAGAAGGGGCTGTTTGCCTTGGGTTTTGGTTATGGTGGGTGGATGGGTCCTGGGGGAAGGGGTGATGGTTGGGGGGATGCTTCGGGGGTTTTAATCGATGTGTGGTTGGGGGGGGGGGTGCAGCTTGATACATATTTCTATGATGAAATAATTGGTCATTCCCTCAATGCAATATTCGATCCACAATTTTACATCAGATATATAGATACGTAATCTTAGACGAAACGTTACATTCCTACTGATAGCCGTAATATCATTATTGAAGTACCACGCAGCGCCAAACATCGAAATGTGATAAATATTGTCAAACATCGAAATGTGATAAATATTGTTTTCACTTGAAAATAAATATCGTTTTTCCTTTACTTCATAGAAAACCTAATGTATACTGCACTCACTACATACGGTCGCGTGTGAATTGAAATTATTCAATAACAAAAACACTTTATAGTTGACAAGTTTATATTTCGCTTCTTGTTCGCGAAATCGGTTCTAGTTTACTTGCACTGATGCGCGTTTCGGACCAGTGCGCATGTTTATTTAACTCGTGTTGATGCGTGGTTTGCATTTCCGACCAGTGCGCATATTTATTTAACTTGCGTCGATATGCGGTTCGCACTTAGGACCAGAGTGCATTTTTTGGTTAACGTGCGTCGATGTGCAGTTTGCTTTTGGACCAGTGCGCACATTTATTTAACTTGCGTCTATCATGGGAGATATGGTATTTGGAAAATTAACGCCAATAAATTAAATATGCCCCCATTTGGCTAATTTTTGGCAGATCGCCAAAAAAGTAATTTTTCAAGAGAGTTCTATCTAGAGAACATTCGTACGAAATTTAAAGAAGATTTGATCAAAATTGTTGGAGAAGAAGCATTGGCTACCAAATAGGCTACCAAAAAATTGGCTACCAAAAAATTATAATTCCCCCCATTTGGCCATTTTTTTTTCTCATCGCCACAAAAGTAATTTTCACGTGAGGTTTTCCTAGTGAACATTTCTGTAAAATTTAAGACAATCCGATCAAAACTGTGGGAGAAGAAGCATTTTGAAAATTGGCAATAAAAAATTTAAATGCCCCCATTTGGCCAATCTTTGGCGGATCGCCAAAAAAGTATGTTTTCAAGAGAGGCCTACTTAGAGAAGAATCGTATAAAATTGGAAAATAATTCAATCAAAAGTGTGGGAGAAACATTTTCAAAATTAAACGCCAATAAATAAAAAGTGTCCCCTATTTAGCCAATTTTTGGCGGATCGCCAAAAAAAGTTCGTTTTCAAAAGAACATTCGTAAAAAAGCTGAAGAAAATCTGATCAAAATTGTGGGAGAAGAAGCATTTTGAAAACTGGCAACCAAAAAAATTTAAATGCCCCCATTCGGCCCATTTTTGGCGGATGGCCAAAAAACTAATTTTTCAAGAGAAGCCTCGCTAGGGAACATTCGTACGAAATTGGAAAGGCATTCAATAAAAAGTGTGGGAGAAGAAGCATCTTAAAAATTCAACGCCAATAAATTAAAAAATGCCCCCCCCCCCCTCCATTTGGTTAATTTTTTGGCGGATCATCAAAAAAAAGTAGTTTTTCAAGAGAGGTCTATCTTGAAAACATTCATGCAAAATTTAAAGATCTAATCAAAACTGTGGGAGAAAAAGCATTTTGAAAATTGGCATAAAAAATTTGAAATGCTCCCCATTTCGGCAAATTTTTGGCGGATCGACAGAAAAAGTAATTTTTCAGGAGAGGCCTACCTAGAGAACATTCGTATAAAATTTGAGAGGAATCCGATCAAAACTGAAGCAGACGAAGCATTTTAAGTAAAAGTTTACGTACATTCGTACACACAGACGACGGAAACCCTATACTGATGTGACAAGAATAGCCCGACGAAGTCTGCTGGTCTAAAAACAGCGGAAATTTATAACATGCATATTTGATATGGAACTCATTTGAAAAATATAAAATTGTTCGTCGCTTTTGTTGACTATATCAAGCCAGTTTTACACAAATTTGCTCAAGGCATGTATACCCATGACCTGCCCTAGCTCAGGCCTTCGAGCGCTCCTCTGGAAAAAAAATAGGTTATTTTAATAGGTCCTTAGTTAAAAAATACAGGTTTTTATAGTCTTTTTGGCGTCAGAAATTATGTTTTATTAGGTTGTTGGGGCGTCGAAAAAGTAACATTTTATAAGGTTTGACATTTTAAAATAATATTTTTAATAGGTTTAAGGGTTTTTAAACATATTTTAATATGTTTTTCGATTTTAATAGTTGTAATTTATATACAATAAATATATCAATTTAAACAATACATATATTCTACAAATGTGAGTTTTTTTGGCAATATTTTTGTAATTGTAAAAAATGGACAATATTAAAAAAAATACGCAAAAAAATAAATAAAATAAAATAAATCCATCTGAGTGAGTGTTGCGCTGGTTGCGAGGGCAGCGAATCACAAACTAGCCGTTTCAGTAGTTTGTGTAACGAGTATCGCGAAGACTGTACAACAGTCAACAATAATACTAACAATAATTAGCAGTTTAAAACTAGAGCAGTGTGCATAGCCCACATATTCCCCACAGGCCCCCCATCAGTTAAACACGGCCATCAATAGTCAAGGGCTGAAATTTTCTAAGGCCATCTGTCCATTTTCCTTGGACGAACCTGGCCCATTTACAATACCGATCTGTGTTTGCTCCCATAAAAGCCACATACCAAGTTTCATTAAAATCCTTGGAGCAGTTTTTAAGTTATCGTGTTAACAAGCTCTTGATGACAGACCGACCGACACGCGGTCGATCGTATATGTTCCCCCATGTGAGGAATAAAAAAGTTTTAATGGGTTTAATTAGGTCATCTTCGCAAAACAATAGGTCCATTTTGAAAAAATATGCTTAATAGGTTTCAATAAGTTTAATAGGCCTGCTGACTTCACCGTTGAAAACAACGAATTGATTGTTCTTGGCATTTTCAACTCCCACGTAAATACTCCGTTGACGAAACAACCCCCCGTCACTCTGCTCTCCCCTCATCCAACAATAATATCAGAAGGAAATCTGAAAAAAAAACCCATGGAAATGTTGACAAAATAAATGCCTCCTTTTCACCTACCGTTGACCACAGTTCTACGGGCGATTTCCCACAGGACCAGACCAAAAGAATAGATGTCAGCTTGCCGGTATGAGTCAAAGTTGTACTTATTGATGGTCTCGCTGAGGACTTCCGGGGCCATGTAGCGCTTCGTGCCCTGCCGCGTGTTGGGGAAAATGTCCACCTCATTCGTGTCGCTGTAACGATAAACAACAATCTTATGTCAGCTTGAATGTACGACAAATAACCGAGCAAACATTAAGCCAAAATCTGCATCTGCGAAATTTAGTTGAGTCGTGGGTGATGTGACTAATCAAACTAGAGCGGCCAGTGCACACAAAACATAAAAGAGTACAGGCTTATATTATACACTTTCAATCGATACCTACTTAGTTTCTTGTTTTTGTAAACAAAAACAAACGTCTCCCCGACTAATCCCATGACCCGGTTCTTACTTTACATCTTTTTATGTAGGTTTTGAGGGTGGTCGGGATTTTTTTTTGCTAATCATGATCCTCCACACGCCCCCCCCCCCCCCCCCCCAGCTATTTACTGTAAGTCCGACTATAAACACAACTCTAACCCGTTTACCCAAGGCAACGGTAACGTTCTGCACCCTGAGTGTAGTTATAGCCATGATAGACTACCTTGTCTTCGCACATCTCCATCGGCCAAATAGCACTAGGAAGGCATTCTTCATAACTGCGCATCAGATGACGCACCTGGGTGGGAGAAGGGGGGAGGCATTTCAGTGCCAAAATGGTGCACTGCTCCTCATAACACAAGATATCAGATGAC